>MDKI01063137.1:0-27912 GCA_005239505.1 Nicotiana paniculata | reverse complement strand
ATGTTTTAAAACGAAAAGTTATTTCAATTAATTAATGTTTTGGCTTGCCTGACCTTGATGTCCAGCGCCACCATGACCTTAGGGATTTTGGGTCGTGACAACATGGTATCAGAGCGCTAGGTTCCCGTAGGTCTCACGAGTCATGAGCAAGTCTAGTAGAGTCTTGAGGATCGGTACGGAGACGTCTATACTTATCTTCGAAGGGCTACAAGGCTGTTAGGAGTACTTCCCTTCTTGATTCTTCATCGTGCGAGTTGATTCCTTTGAGGCTTATGCCTATGTTAATTCCTACTCAATCTTACGCGTCGCGAAGCGCTTGCTATGGATCAGGAATTTGAGGAATGGAAATGGTGCTACGAATGTAATCCGAGATGCTTCCATGTGTAATTGGTCGTGGCTATTGTTATGGCCCTGCAAAAGGGTAATATGTTATTTCAGCTCAGTAGCTGTGTTTCTGGGAGCCTTAAGGCTGTGCTCGGATAGTGATGATGTTTGTAATTGATTGTCGCGCGGTGTCGATATGATGATAGAATGCTTTCCCGTATGTTGGGGATGATGAATGGTTTTAAGGGAGGTCTTCTCAGAGTGTGGTTTCGAGATTTCAGAATTCTAGTATCGACAGAGGAAAGGCATTTGGGTTATGAATGGTCCGGTTGGGGTTGATAAAGTAGTAAGACTTGGTGTCTGCAAGTGAGATGGGATATGCACCTGTGATGTGTAGTCGTCGTCATTGATGGAATGGAATTTTTTAAGTTTGTCGGTGCTATGGTTTCTTTGGTTGCATGGGGTCCGAGTATCGATAAGAAGTATTGAAGAAAGCGGTTGGCGGAGATCGTGAGGTGCGGTGGTTCAGTACCGGGTAAGGGTTGGTAATAAAGGCAGCTAGAGAAAGATGATCTTCGAAGAGCTTGAAGTCGTTGTGATCTGCTGTTTGAGAGCTACAGAGAATGGTCCTGGAGTAAGGCTAGGCGGTGGTTCCATCTCTAGGAGGCTAGGTGTAAGAAGCGAAAGTTGAGCAGTCGCAAAGTGGGGGAGCGACAGCATAGATGGAATTTGAAGATATTGACGCGCATTTAATGGATGTCCATGAGGAGCGTATGGACTAGTAAAGTTGGTAATGAAGCAGGGCGTAGGATGGGGTATTGAAGTTGTAGAGAGCGTGCATTTCAGCGTCGTTGGGAGGTGTTCGCGGGTGCTTTCCACAGGTGGGTTGTCTTCTGTGAATAGGTTAGCAATGGCGGAGTGGGCAGGTTTCTGTGAGGGGTTCTAGTGGCTAGTCGGTAGGAGGCAGAATGTGTGAAGGATGCTAGAGGATGTGAGTATTTAGGGAGCGCTAGCAAGAGAATTTGGAAGAATTGGACGGATGGGTTGAGCAAGATCGTGTTATCAAGGGAGAAAGGATCTCGACGGGGTCTAGAGTGGTGCAAGGAGTAGCTTCGAGCTAAGTGGGGGAGTCCCACCATCTGCAGTTGGGTCGTAGGGTTGTCTTCTCATAGGGTCGCGGATTGTCGGCGTGTTGGCAAGTTATTTCAGTTAAGGGAAAGGAGTAAGATGGTAATTGTGCGTGGGATTTGATGAATATGTGCAAAAGTTGGCCCTGTCGGGCCAGGGTTGGGCTTGGAAGATTCAGAACTTATTCTTAAGGCACGAGCAAGTTGTAAGGTTAGTGACTTAGTCACATGTTTCACTGAAAAGGGTGTTCCTATGCTAGGAGAGCCCTGGAGTTGATTATATTCGGGGCCAGTCGGAGTGGGTGATTGTCAATAGCGGTCCTAGTGAGTTCAAAATTTAAGAATGCGGCGTTTAAGGATTTCAAGCAGTAGTATGATCGAAATCGAGCTTTTGGAGAGTAATCTCTGAGAAAAAAGAGGATGGTTGGAATGTTCTATGATATGTTTCAGCATGCAGGATAATATTGGAGGAGTGAGAGAAATAGACTCTGGATTGAAGAAAGGATTATCAGAAAGGTATGAGACGGGTTGCGGGATTTGGGCAGCATAGTCTCGTGAATCAAGGTCACTCGGGATGAGTGAGGGTTGAGTTTTCTATGGGTTGAAGGAAGTTGTGATTATTCCTGAGGCAATTGAAGATGATTAAAAAAAAAAGATAGATTGATTAGCCATGGTTGAAATGGCACATTTGCAGCAGTGATCGGTTCCTTTAATGTGATTTAGTTATGCATGTGGTTTGTGCCGGTGTGTGCGGGGCTTTGTCGTTCGTCGTAACAGATCTCATGTGGGAGCATTTGAGTGCTATGGCCTGTCAGGTGTAGGCGGACCCCGGAAGGGTTATGGTGGTATAGACTACTACTTAAGGATTTGCATGATTGGGTGATAATGGGAATTCACTCGTGTGTTGAGATGGTACTCTTGAATTGAGTCAAGTAAAAAGTTCCTATATGATGAAGTGTTCACCCTATTGGTGGTTCGGAAGTTATGATGGAATTCTTGCGCTACCTCATGTTGGTATGTTAGGTGTGGGAAGCAGTATGTAACTGGGGGTAAGAATAGAGATTTAGGTTTGGTGTTTATAAGGATGTCATGAGCTCGGAAGAGCAAGACAAAGTGATCTGAAAGTTCAGAGTAAGCTGGTGTTATCTTCAATGTCACCTGAGATTGATATTCAGTGAAAGAGGCTTTGTACCCTGGTCATGGGTTCTTGATGTGTTTTGCGGCCTTAGTGTTGTCGGTGTTATGGATGGGCAGACTTGTTGCCTTGTGTGGAAGTTCATGGAAGCATGACCGCGAAAAGATTGTATAAAGTGTGACATGTAGTCACTTGGTGGATTTCAGATTTGGACTGAGTATAAAGAAGTGCAATATTGCTTAATTGAGAATTTACGCCTGGAGGGAGTTCGATTCAATTGATTACGGATTATGGGGTGTTAGTCCCTGTGATGATGGTTGTTCTCGTGTATTATGAGAGAAGGTGGGTTAATATGGACCCAGGAAAAAGCTATTAGCTTAGTTGGTGCGAGCAAGGTGGCTCGATGTTTGCGGATGGATTTAAATATGATTATGGGCTCCGTATGAGCCAGGCATGTTCCTTTCAGTAGAGTTCTTGTCATGGAAAGGTATTAGAACAACGGGTGTTGTTCCGTCTTCGTCGAATTCATGTGTTATTGTGATTGTGTCGTTTCAGTTGTGAAACGACTTGATAATTCCCTATGTGTTGAGGTCCCGCGTAGTGAGGATGTTATGTGAGCAGGATAGATCTTGAGATCTAGAGTGTATATATATATCACACCTCAATTGTGCTTGAGTTATGTAGCCTACGGCTCTATCAGTCTCCCCAGGATGCTATTATGCACTTAGCGTGCTTATGATCGATATTCAGTAAATTGTAATAGTAAGCAAATAAGCTCCGTATATATATCTTCTTATGTAAATTTTATGTGTGGATCGGGTGGCACGTCGCCACGGGTATGTTATTCGGATCGGGTTGCACGTCGCAACAGTGTGATGATGAGAAGGATTAATATGTTTTTATTTTCTTGTGTTTTATTTCCTATTTTTCTGGTAAGAATTCATATTAGTTGCGTAAGCTGAATAGTTTCGTCCTGAGTCGTTTCTTATTATCATGTTCGAGTTATGGCCTATTGGCGCGATGTGGTATCATGTGAGGCTGTTGGTCATGTTGGGGTGGTTTGTTGTCTGAGCAGTTCGTACTGGGTGAGACGTGATTATCAGATCAGGGATCAATGCGATGAGGCTATGTGAAGTGTATATTAAAGAACAAATACCATCATTCAGATTCATAATGAAGTGATGATTCTAGTCAAGATGAGGTATTCAAGGATTTGTTACCTCTGTAGTTGAGTATGAATTTCTGCACATTTCCTCCATTGTGGTGGTATCGCCAGCATTATAGCAGGATGTATGTATATATATCATGAGGTGCATTGGGAGCATCAGATTCGTGGAATTTTGGCTATTAAGGTTCAGGGAGTGTCATCGTGGTCAGATGATAAGTTATACGGTGCATGGTGCTGATTCAGCAAAGGTATGCGGTCATGTTCTGGTATATCGTGTGGTAGTTGATACGGTGTTTATGTGTTGGAACTAGGCCTGGCAGAGAAATTTCAAGTGTGTGAATGAATTCTGAGCTTATTGTATGGATAAGAGAAGAAATCTTCAGGTGTGATCAAGCTAATGTGCTCAACTGGGTTGTGGTAGCACAGACAGGTGCTCGAGGTGTTAAACAGTGATTTCAGGTGACTCCAGAACAGTTCTTGGCACGTTTGAGGACTAACGTCGGTTTAAGTGAGGGAGAATGTAACGACCTGACCGGTCATTTTTTAGCTCTAGCGCGTCGTTCAGCGGTTCGAAGTCGTGAGCAGCTTCGTTACAAGTATTATGCCCTGTGGGCGTGGTCGGAATTGAATTCCAGGAATTTAGAATTGATTTGGAAAGAAAATTCTCATTTCAGAAGCCTTAAGTTGGTGAAATCAACTAAGATTGGAATTTTAAGTAAACGAACTCCGAATCAAGATTTGAAGATTCCAGCAGGTTCGTATGATGATTTCGGACTTGGATGTATGTCCGAATCGAGGTTTGGATAATTCGGGACCACTTCGGCGTATATTGTGGAAGTTAGCATTTTAGAAGGATTTCATGAGTTTGGGCTTGAAGTGCATATCAGTGAGGTTGATGTCCGTTTGGGATTCCGAGTTTGGGAATAGATCCGTATGGTGATTCTGGAATTGGGAGCGCGATCGAGAGTGAATTTGGATGTCCGTAGGTCATTATGGGGTCATTTGGCTAAAGAAAGAAATTTGAAGGTTTTTGAGAAATCCGACCGGAAGTGGAAGTTTTGATATGGAGGTCGGAATGCGATTCCGGAAGTTGGAGCAGGTCCGTAATGTTGAATATGACTTGTGTGCGAAATTTGAGGTCAATCGGGTGTGATTTGATAGGTTTCGACGTCGGATGTAGAAGTTTGAAATTTTAAGTTCTTAAAGAATTGGATTTGAGTGCGATTCGTGATTTTGGCATTGTTTGATGTGATTTGAGGGCTCGAGAAAGTCCGTGTCATGTTTTGGGATAGGTTGGTGTGATTGGACGGGGTCTCGGGGCCCCTGGGTGGATTCCGGGTGATTGACGGATCAATATTTGAAGTTGGAGAAGGCTGAAGGTTTCTGTCATCTTGTGTAACCGCACCTACGAGGCTTTGACCGCAGGTGCGGCTAAGGGCACCGCAGGTGCGAGATTGGGACTGGAGCTGAGGAGGCCGCAGGTGCGGAAGATTTGTCGCACCTGCGGTAGGGGATCGCAGGAGCGGGAATTTGCTGGGTCAAATCAGAGCCGCACCTGCGATGGAATTGCCGCAGGTGTGGAGCCGCAGAAGCGGCCATTGGATCGCAGGTGCGAAAGAGGCCTCGGCAGAATGTTTTAAAATCGGGTTTGTGCCAATTTCTCTCACATTTTTTATTTGGTTGGGGCGATTTTGGGGGATTTCAAAGGGATATTTTCACCAAGCATCAAGAGGTAAGTGATACCTTCTCATTTCCAAGTTAAATACAAGATCATGACATAAATTTGATATGGGAACTTGTGGGAAGAATTGGGGTTTTTGAAGAAAAACCTAGAAAATGTAAATTTGGAATTTAGCCACGAATTTGAGTATGGAATGTAGAGTAAATTGCATGATTGAACTAGTAGGGCTATGGGTAGAATGTATCTTCGAGAATTTTGGATTTCCGGGCACGTGGGCCCGAGGGCATTTTGGTCTTTTCTCCGAGCGGGGTTGGGAAAGTATATAATCTGAATTTGTTGTGAGTATTAGGATGAATTTTCATTTCTTTGCCATTATGTGGTAGTTTCGGAGCGTTGTGCGTCCGTTGGAGTTATCGGAGGGGCTTGGAAGCCGGTGTGGGAATTTCATAGCGAAGTAAGTCTCCTTTCTAACTTTGTGAGGGGGAATCGTCCCCCTAGGTGAACTAATTCAGTATATGCTATTATCTTTGGGGGCTACGTACGCACGAGGTGACGGGAGTCCGTGCGTAGCTACTATTATGCCATGTCCAGGTAGTCTAGGATCCACTAGCATGCCTTATGTGTGTACCTGTAATCCTGCCTGTAATATTAAACTTCCAATATAACCGAAAACGTAATTGAAAATATAAAAGAAAACTATAGTTCATATTGTTATTCTTCTAGGAAAAGAATTGATTCCACTGTGGAGATTTGTGTACCTGGACTGGGTTGTATCGTGGAATATCATTAAACTTGACAAATGAGTTTCAAAGACAAATGATTTCAAAACTATATTTCATGTTCTTTTAAAAATGATTTTTACCACTTTCCTGAGAAAAACCGCTTCTTGATAAAAATAAGGATGTATTATGTGAATATATGTACATATGAGCACCCGAGTCGCATGTGTGATTCGCGAGCAGGCTAGCCTTATTGTTTTATGTTGACTGCATCGCATGATCGATTCGCGAGCGGAGAAAATAGATGCATCTATGGTTCGAGCCATTCGACCCTCGGCAGTGCACAATTTATTATTGTTGGTCCGCGCCGTTTGACCCTCGACATTGCTTGCGCATGATATTTACTGCGTAGTTGCTATGATTTTGCCTGATTACGGGCCTAGAATATTAGGCTGTCAATTGAATGACAGAGATTTAAAGTTATCAAAAATATTTTGGAAGAAGTTGTTCCTTCCCGTCGATAAATTGTCACTTGATTAAATCACCATGTTGATTAATTGTTATTAATATGACGAAGATATAAAGTGTTAAACGTGAACAGAGTCGAAAATGTTTATTCCTGATTTTAATGAATTGCCTATGATAATCATGCTTAGTGTCACTCTTATATATTTTAAATTGACCTTTAGTAAGTGTCTAATTCGACCTCTCGTCACTACCTCTCTGAGGTTAGGCGGGTGACTTACTGAGTACACATTGTTTTTGTACTCATGCTACACTTGCTGTGCAGGTTTATTGCATAGGTACTTTCATAGCAATGTGGAGGATTTGAAGACTTAGGCGAGCTGTATCATCCGGAGGCGATCCGCAATTGACAGAGTCTCCTTTGTACTGTATCTATTTCATTTAAATTTCCTTGTCCAGTTGTATTTCGGACAGGCTTGTAATGATTGTTGAATTCATAGAAATTGCTCATGTACTTGTGACACCGGGTTCTGCGATATGTATTGGGATATAATTGCTTAAGTGAAATCTTTAAACCATTGTTTTAATTAACAAACTTTTATTTGGTCATTATGTAATGAAGTGAAAGGAAGTGTTTTCATAAATGTTTTAAAATGAAAAGTTATTTCAATTAATTAATGTTTTGGCTTGCCTGACCTTGATGTCCGGCGCTATCATGACCTTAGGAATTTTGGGTCGTGACAATTATGATGACCCAAGGGGTCATTTTATAAAATTAGACTCCATTCCATGCTTAATAGCCATAAAAATACTAAAATTAAAAATCTCAATTTGCGTGCGCAGTCCTGGCGTAAAACCGAAAAGCTTTTATCTGGAAATATGAGAAATAGTGATTTTTAGAATTTAAATTTGATAAAAGTTGTCTTTGGTCAACCTTTTGAGTAAACGGACCCGGATCCGTGTTCCGACGATCCCGGGAGGTCCGCAGTAAAATATGGGACTCGGGCGTGTGCCTAGAAATGAATTTCGAGGTCCCAAGCCTTATAAATCAATTTTTGAAAGAAATTGTTTTGCTGAAATGCTTATGAATTAAAGAAAAGAAATAATGCTAAAAATCAGTGATATCGGGTCCGTATTTTTGTTCCGGAGCTCGGTACAACTTTGTTATGACATTTAAAGGTTAGCTGTGAAATTTGGTGAAAAACGGAGTTCGTTTGATGTGATTCGGACATCCGGTTGAGAAATTATGAACTTTAAGAGTTTTTTGTTGAAAATGATGTGTTTTGAGGCTTAATTCATAGATTTACATGATTTTATCGCGCGAGCAAGTCCGTATGATGTTTTTAGACTTGCGTGCATGATTTATGTAGAGCCCCGAGGGCTCAGGTGAGTTCCGGATAGGTGTTTTACACTTGAAATAAACTGCTGGTTTTTCATTGCTGGTGCGCTTGGAATTTCAACTGTGCGATCGCATGGCCCTATCCGCGATCGCACAGTGCAAGCTCAGGGGGCCCTAGATTTGTACCCTGTGACCGCACAGTTTCTCACGCGAACGCATTGCTCCAGCCTCTACCTTGTGCGAACGCACCCCTCACCCCGCGATCGCACAACTCAATTTTCCCTTACCCTGTGCGATCGCATATAATTAACCGCGATCGCACAGTTTCCCAGCCCAGCTAATATAAATACCTATTAAAAATGGGCAGAACCCTTTCTTCTCCAATTTTTCGTGGTTCCAGCCCTAAACACTAGTTTTGTTCAACAATCTTCATCCCCAATTCATAGGTAATCAATTTCAAACCTTGTTCTTTGAATTCCTTAATATTTTGCATCACTTTAAAAGCAAAAACAAAGAATTTTCATGGTAAAAATCTAGGATTTGGGTAGAATTAGGGATTTTGTAAAAATTGAATTTTTATATCAAATAAAGGTCGGATTTCAAAACTAATAGCATATTTGGGTTCGTGGGTGAATGTGTAAACGTATGTTGGTCCGAACCCCGAGTTTAGACCAAGTGGGCCCGAGGTCGAGCAAGTTAGAGGTGAATTCAAAAGGAAAAGCAATAATTGAGCAGTGAGTGGCCTGCAGAATTGAGGTAAGTGTTTGCTCTAATTTTGGCTTGAGGGAATAGGACTCCCCACTAGTTTGTTATGTGAAACGCATGGGCGTGGTGTATAGGTGTGGTGACGAGTATCTATGCACCACCCAAATTGTCTGTTAAACATGACCACCTTCCCGTGCCCCACTTATTTGATCATTATCTTAATTGTTATATGTTCATTATTTCTTCTATGACTATTTGGCCTTGTTGATATGTTGTTAGATATTGTTGTGATTATTTGGAAAGAGTATTGGTTGTTTGAGTTGGTTTCCTTGTGATATGTATAACGTTTGAGAGGTTTGGCATTATTTTTACGAATTATATATTTATATTTACGTTCCTGGTGGTTTCGTTTTGATAATATTGAGAAGTTGTGACAAATGCAGTCTAATTGTTTCGTAATTAGTGAGGTTCACGTAGTTATTGGGTTTCATTGGGTTATTTCCAATTGTCGTTGTAAGTGTGTTAAAAATGTTGGCTGTTCTCTTGAGTTTATCATAGTATATAAAGACTGGGCTGGATTGACAGTGTTATGGTATTTACTTATATTCTGGTTGGTTTTATTGTGAAATGATATTGGTTAAAGCTTACGAGCTATATGATTTTCTGTTTGAAATTGTGGAAATAACAGTATTGTAAAAGGCTTGGCCTGAATTGTGAAATTCTTTATGAATAAATTGATATGATATGTCTGGTGGGAGAAGGTTGCACGCCGCAACAAGGAGTGATTAGGGTGGACAGGTGGGATCGGGTTGCATTGTGACGACCCAAAGGGTCATCACCTATTTTATTACCTATTCCGTACTCCAGAGGCCTTGAAAAACCTCATTCGTAGTTGCCTCGATTTGCGTACACAGTCCGGGCGCGTAGCTGGACAACTTAAATATGAAATTCTGTGAAATATGCTAAGATTTAATATTAAAATGAATAAATTTGACTACGGTCAAAATTTTGGGTAAACGGACCCGGACCCGTGATTTGACGGTCCCGGAGGGTCCGTAGGAAAATATGGGACTTGGGCGTATGCCCAGAATCGAATTCCGAGGTCCCAAGCCCGAGATATGAATTTTTGAGTAAAATTGTTTTCTGAAAATATTTAAGGAAATTGAAAATGAAATCTGCTTAGAAAGTGATGGTATCGGGCCCATATTTTGGTTCCGGTGCCCGGTACATGTCTTATATATGGTTTAAGTCCTTTCTGTAAAGTTTGGTTGGAAACGGATTTCGTTTTACGTGTTTCTAAGTCCTTTCTGTAAAGTTTGGTTGGAAACGGATTTCGTTTTACGTGTTTCAGACTTAAAATGGAAAATTTGATGTTTTATGAAATTTGATAGAATTCATGGATTTTGAGGCCTAATTCGATGTATATGATGTTGTTTTGGCGATTTGATCGCACGGATAAGTTCGTAGGATGTTGTGGGAGTTATCTGTGTAATTTGGTATCATTCCGAGTTGTATAGGTCAGTTCGACACGTTGTTAGCGAAGTTTAGAAACCTTAAAATTTCTAAGTTGGGTTCTTGAGGTTCGGGGTGTGATTTCGAGTTTTACCGTTGTTTTGAGCGTTCCGAAGGCTCTAGCGAGTCCGTAATATGATTTGGGATTCGTTGGTATATTTGGACTAGGGCCTGGGTGGGCCCAGGTGCCTTCCGGGCACCTAACGGGGCTAAAAACCAGCAAACAAGGTTGTTGGTGCAGCTGCTCTGGTGTGACCGCAGGTGCGGTTGCCCAGCATCGCAGGTGCGAGGCCGCAGGTGCGGTCCCAGGCATCGCAGGTGCGATCACCAGTGGCCTGGCCAACCACCGCAGGTGCGGTCTCCACTTCGCAGATGCGATCCCAGACCCCCTAGCCCAATTCCGCAGGTGCGGTCCCCAAAGCCGCAGATGCGAGTTCATTGTTCGGGCGGAGAGTTTTAAAAACGGGTTTTAAACCCATTTTTCTCATTTTCCATCTTCTTCCTTAGGCGATTTCCTCCATTTTTAAGATCTATCAACCAGGTCTCATAAGTTAAGTGAATTCCACCTGGAAATTTGTTTCATGCATGCATCCTAGCCTAATTAACTACATAAACTAGTGCAAAAATTCAAGAAATTGGGTAGTGATCATTTGAGAATTTTCTGTGAATTGGCCATGAAATCAAGTAAGAATCGTATATTTATGATCCTTAGGCTTTGGGTGAGTGTTCCCTTCGAGAATTTCAAGAATTCGAGCGAGCAGGCCCGGGGTCGAATTTTTATAATTTTGGAAGAATGCTAGGAAATGGATAATTAGGCCATGTAGTTGAATCATTGAATACTTATTGATATACTTGAGTTGATTATGTCTAGATAATACCATTCAGGAGTCGAATTCTAAAGGAAAGGCGGTGTTTGAGGGTTGATTGCTATACTTTGGCCCCGAGGTAAGTGTTTGGTCTAACCTTAGCCTGAGGGAATAGGAGTTGAGTATAATTTTCTACTTGCTAATTGTCAAATACGATGTATAGTCATGTTGAGGAGTATCTATTCATTGGTGTCTAGCATGACCGTGAGTCCTTATATTATGAATATTCTGATTTTATGGTAATTTCCATGCTTAATTGATAATTTCTATATGTTGTGAAGAGTATGTGAAGGGAATTGTAATCTTTAAACTTTGTTGGAGCATTGGCTCAGATTGTAATACGAATGATGAAGATATATGAGATAGTTGTATCCTTTGGAGCATTGGCTCAGATTGTAATACGAATGATGAAGGTATATGAGATAATTGTATCCTTTGGAGCATTGGCTCAAGTAATAGAGTAAATTATGAAATGAAGTGAAAGAAAGAGAAAGAGCTACTAAAATATACCCTTGCCGGGTCATTGTTGCTTTGATATTGTCTCCCTTATTGGGATGTTGAGATTACTGTTATTGTTCCCTTGCCGGGATTTAATTTTTTAATTGATGTTCCCTTGCCGGGATTTAATTATTTAATTGATGTTCCCTTGCCGGGATTTCTATTTTTACTCTGTTTATTTCTTTGCCCTTGTTTGTGATTGCTGTTTGGGTGAGGAAGAGTGTTAATATGAAGGTAGATGCCGTGCCATGTTTTACATTGATTATGCACGAGGGGACATTCCATGCCATGTTTATATTTATTATGCACGAGGGAACATTTCGTTCCATGTTTATATTGTTATTATGCACGAGGGGACATTCCGTGCCATGTTTTACATTGATTATGCACGAGGGGACATTCCGTGCCGTGTTTATATTGATTATGCACGAGGGGACATTTCGTGTCGTGTTTTACATTGTTATTATGCCCGATGGGACATGTCGTGCCGCATCCTTCACTGTTTAAGCTGTGTTGTCATTTACCGTTATTATTTTCAGATATTTCAGACTGTTGCTTCGTTTATGTCATTTCAGTATTTGCTATCTCTTACCCCCAACATGTTTTCCCTGTAATTGTATTCTTGTTTAGTTTCTGCTATATTATTGAAATGCACAGGTACACTTTGTTGTCGTGTCTAAGCCTCGTCACTACTTCGTTGAGGTTAGGCTTGGCACTTACTCTGTACATGGGGTCGGTTGTACTGATGCTACACCTGCACTTCTTTATGTTGTGCAGATTACGCAGCCAGACCCAGAGGACATCATTAGTGGGAGTGTCTTCCAGCTTATCATAGAGGCTTCAAGGTATACCCGCTAGCGTTCGTGGGCCTTGGCGTCTCTTCCATCCCTTTTGTCTTCGATTCTGTCTTATTTTTCCTCTAGCTTCAGAGACAGACATGTATTTCCTTCCAGACTTGTATTTAGCACTCTTATAGATAGTTCGTGGGTTTGTGACTCCAGGTTTTGGGAAAATTTACGCGTTGTTGTATTATGTTGTCCTTACTTAGCTTGAAACCATATTATTTCCGCTGTTAAATTGTGAACCGTTTAGTTTATCCTATTAAATTGATATTGATATGCTAGTTTATCTATACACGTTGGCTTGTCTAGCAGGTTCAACGTTAGACGCCATCACGGCCCGATGGTGGGATTTCGGGGCGTGACAAGTTGATATCAGAGCACTAGGTTACTTAGGTCTCACAACTCACGGACAACTTGGTAGAGTCTGAGGGATCGGTACGGAGACGTCTGTATTTATCCCCCAGAGGCTGCAAAGTTAGGATGACTCCATATTTCTTTTCTTCTCTGTCGTGCGCTATGAATTCTGAGTACTGATTAAGTTTCTATTCTATTCTCTCGCAGATGGAAAGGACGCGTGCTTCCCTTGGTTCCGCCCAGCACCCTGACACTCCTGCTACAGCTCCTACTCGGGGTCGAGGTCGAGGACGAGGCCGTGCTAGAGGTCGAGGCCGGGGACGGGCTCGGCCTAGAGCAGCAGCCCCAGTGGAGGACCCTCAGGTCGAGTCTGACGAGGAGGTCCCAGTTCCGGCAGCCCTAGTTGGACCAGCTCAGGTCCCAGAGGGGTTCATAGCTACCGCAGTGCTTCAGGACGCCCTTGTCCGTCTAGTCAGACTTATGGAGAGTGTAGCACAGACGGGTTTTCTTCCTACAGCAGCAGCCATCTCTCAGGCCGGGGGAGGTTCCCAGACTCCTGCCGCCCGCGTGCCAGAGCAACTAGCTCCACAGTTTCAGACTCCGGTGCCTCAGCCAGCCGGAGTAGCTCAGCCGGGTATTGCTGCGCCGGTAGCAGAGGGAGCACCTATGTCAGCAGATTCTTTGTGGAGACTGGACAGGTTCACTAAGTTATTCACTGCTACTTTTACTGGTTCACCATCAGAGGACCCCCAGGATTATTTGGACAGCTGCCATGAGGTTCTTCGAAATATGGGCATAGTGGAGTCCAACGGAGTTGACTTCGCTACTTTTCCGTTATCTGGTGTGGCCAAGAGTTGGTGGAGATATTATTGCTTAGCCAGACCAGCTGGATCTACACATTTGACTTGACTCAGTTCTCAGAGGTACTTTTGGGGAAATTCCTTCCCATTACTCAGAGAGAAGACCTTCGGAGGTAGTTTGAGCGTCTCCAGCAAGGACCCATGTCAGTCACTCAGTACGAGACCAGGCTCATCACTCTATCCCGACATGCTCTTATGATACTTCCCACTGATCGGGAGAGGGTTTGGAGGTTTATCGAGGGATTGGCCCGGCCTATCTAACTTTAGATGGCTAGAGTGTCAGGTACAAATATATTGTTCCAGGATGAGGCCAATGTGGCCAGGAGGATTGAGATGATTCTGTCTCAGGGTGGTGGTCAGGGGGCTGACAAGATGCCCCGTCATTTCGGTCGTTTCAGTGGAGCCTCATCTGGGGGCAGGGATTCTTCAGGCAGAGGTCATCCTCCCAGATCTTTTCATTCAGCTCTTCAGGTTTCCCATGGTACTTCGGGTGGTCGTGGTTATCAGACGCACTATTTTGATCAGTAGCCTTACAGTGCGCCACCAGCACCTATCGGTGCACCGCCGCTTCAGAATTTCCAGGGTGGTTATCAGGGTCGACAGGTCCAGTTCCAGAGTCAGCAGTCACATCAACAGAGTCCTTGTTATACTTGCGGTGGTTTGGGGCACATTTCCAGGTTTTGCCCCCGAGGTTCTGGTAGGTCTCAACATCAGGGTTCTCGTGTCATGGTACAGGCACCAGGTGTTCCACAGCCTGCCCAACCAGCTAGAGGTGGGGGTAGAGGTGCTAGAGGTAGAGGTAGAGGTCATAGAGGTGGAGCTCAGGCCGCCAGAGGTGGTGGCCAACCAGCAGCCGGCCGTCCCAGAGATGTGCTTCAGGGTGGTGGGGCGCAGCCCCGA
The DNA here is from genome assembly GCA_005239505.1 of Nicotiana paniculata. NCBI lineage: Eukaryota > Viridiplantae > Streptophyta > Magnoliopsida > Solanales > Solanaceae > Nicotiana > Nicotiana paniculata. Next base: position 13,417 of record MDKI01063137.1, on the reverse strand, counting down.
TGTTATGCTCTTCCAGCCAGGCCAGAGGCTGAGTCTTCAGATGCAGTCATTACAGGTACTATTCGGGTTTGTGAAAAAGATGATTCAGTGCTATTTGATCCAGGGTCTACGTATTCGTATGTGTCCTCTTATTTTGCACCATACCTGGTCATGCCCAGTGATCCACTGAGTATTCATGTTTATGTATCTACACCGGTGGGTGATTCTATCGTGGTCGATCGAGTCCATCGTTCTTGTGTTGTGGTGATTGGGTGTCTTGAGACCCATGTTGATTTGTTGCTTTTAGGTATGGTCGACTTTGATGTTATACTGGGGATAAATTGGTTATCCCCCTATCATGCTATTCTGGACTGTCATGCCAAGACAGTGACCTTAGCCTTGCCGGATTTGCCCTGTTTGGAGTGGAAAGGAACTCCTGGTCATTCTACCCGCAGTTTTATTTCGTACATGAAGGCTCGGCATATGGTCGAGAAGGGGTGTTTGGCTTATTTAGCTTATGTGCGCGATTCCAGCGTTGAGGTTCCCTCTATTGATTTGGTGCTCGTGGTTCGTGAGTTTCCTGAGGTCTTCCCTTCAGACCTGCCGGGGATGCAACCCGACAGGAACATTGATTTCTGCATTGATCTGGCTCCAGGCACCCAACCCATTTCTATTCTGCCGTATCGCATGGCCCCGCCAGAGTTGAAAGAGTTGAAGGAACAGTTGCAGGATTTGCTTGGGAAGGGTTTCATTAGACCTAGTGTTTCTCCTTGGGGTGCTCCAGTATTGTTTGTGAAGAAAAAGGATGGTTCGATGAGGATGTGCATTGATTACCGACAATTGAACAAGGTTACAATCAAGAATAAGTACCCACTGCCGAGGATTGATGATTTGTTCAATCAGCTTCAGGGTGCTATGGTATTTTCAAAGATAGACATCAGATCTGGCTACCATCAGTTTAGGATTAGGGCATCCGATGTCCTTAATACAGCTTTCCACACTCGGTAAGGACATTACGAGTTTTTAGTCATGTCGTTTGGGTTGGCAAATGCCCCAGCAGCTTTTATGGACTTGATGAACCGATTGTTCAGGCCTTATTTGGACTCGTTCATGATAGTCTTCATTGATGATATATTGATATACTTCCGCAGTCAGGAGGAGCACGAGCAGCATCTTAGAGTGGTTCTTCAGACTCTGAAGGATAGTCAGCTTTATGCAAAGTTTTCGAAGTGTGAGTTCTGGTTGAGTTCAGTTTCATTCCTGGGTCATGCCGTATCAGCAGAGGGTATTCAGGTTGACTCAAAGAAGATTGAGGCAGTCAAGAACTGGCCTAGACCAGCATCAGCTACAGAGATTCGGAGTTTCTTGGGATTGGCAGGCTACTATCGTCGGTTCATGGAGGGGTTCTCATCTATTGCAGCCCCAATGACCAGGTTGACCCAGAAGGGTGCCCAGTTCATATGGTCGGGCGAGTGTGAGGCGAGCTTTCAGAGGCTCGAGATAGCTCTGACTACGGCACCGGTATTGGTTTTGCCCACAAGTTCAGGGCCTTATACAGTCTACTGTGATGCTTCCCGTATTGGGCTTGGTGCAGTGTTGATGTAGGATGGCAAGGTCATTGCTTATGCTTCGAGGCAGTTGAAGATTCATGAGAAGAACTATCCAGTGCATGATTTGGAGTTGGCATCCATTGTCCACGCATTGAAGATTTGGAGGCACTATCTGTATGGCGTGGCGTGTGAGGTGTACACGGATCATAAGAGTCTTCAGTACTTGTTCAAGCAAAAGGAGTTGAATTTGAGGCAGAGAAGGTGGTTGGAGTTGTTGAAAGATTATGATATTACCATCTTATATCACCCGGGGAAGGCCAATGTGGTGGCCGATGCTTTGAGTAGGAAGTCAGCTAGCATGGGTAGTCTTGCTTTTATTCCGGTCAGTCAGAGGCCGCTTGCTTTGGATGTTCAGGCTTTGGCCAATCGGTTTGTGAGGTTGGATATTTCTAGGCCTAGTCGAGTGTTGGCTTGTACGGTTGCTCGTTCTTCATTATTGGAGCGTATCCGTGATCGGCAGTTTGATGATCCCCATTTTTCTGTCCTTAGAGATACGGTGCAGCACGAAGGTGCCAAGCAGGTGACTTTAGATGATGATGGTGTTTTGAGATTGCAGGGGCGATTTTGTGTGCCCAATGTTGATGGGATTCAAGAGTTGATTTTAGAGGAGGCCCATAGTTCCCGGTACTCTATTCATCCGGGCGCCGCGAAGATGTATCAGGATTTACGGCAGCATTATTGGTGGCGTAGAATGAAGAAGGATATTGTAGCATGTGTGGAGCGGTGTTTGAATTGTCAACAGTTTAAGTATGAGCATCAGAGGACTGGTGGTTTATTTCAGAGGATTGAGCTTCCCGAGTGGAAGTGGGAGAGGATAACTATGGACTTCGTCACTGGACTTCTGTTGACCCAGAAGAAGTTCGATGCAGTTTGGGTCATTGTTGATAGGCTGACCAAGTCAGCGCATTTCATCCATGTGGCAGTCTCTTATTCATCCGAGAGGTTAGCTGAGATCTATATCCCGGAGATTGTTCGCCTTCATGGTGTGCCGGTATCTATCATTTCGGACTGGGGCGCGCAGTTTACCTCGCGTTTCTGGAGGAGAGTTCAGCGAGAGTTAGGCACCCAGGTGGAGTTGAGCACAACATTTCATGCTCAGATGGATGGACAGTCCGAGCATACTATTCAGATATTGAAGGATATGCTCCGAGCTTGTGTTATTGACTTTGGAGGATCATGGGATCAATTCTTGCCTTTAGCGGAGTTTGCCTACAACAACAGCTACCAGTCGAGTATTCAGATGACTCCTTGTGAGGCTTTATATGGTAGGCGGTGTCGATCTCCGGTTGCATGGTTTGAGCCGGGAGAGGCTCGGTTGTTGGGTACAGATTTGGTTTAGGAGGCCTTGGACAAGGTCATGATCATTCAGGATAAGGTTTCGTATAGCTCAGTCCAGGCGAGAGAGTTATGCAGATCGTAAGGTTCAAGATGTGGCTTTCATGGTTGGTGAGCGAGTATTGCTCCGAGTGTCGCCTATGAAGGGCGTGATGAGATTTGGGAAGAAGGGCAAGCTTAGCCCTAGGTTCATTGGTCCGTTTGAGATTCTTGATCGAGTGGGAGAGGTGTCTTATAGACTTGCATTGCCACCTAGGTTATTAGCCGTACATCCAGTTTTTGATGTGTCCATGCTTCGGGGGTATCACGGCGATCCAGCCCACATATTAGATTTCAGTACTGTCCAGTTGGACAAGGACTTAGCTTATGAGGAGGAGCCGGTAGCTATTCTAGACCGGCAGATTCGTCAGTTGAGTTCCAAGAGTTTCCCTTCTGTTCGTGTTCAGTGGAGAGGTCAGCTTCCTGAGGCATCGACCTGGGAGTCCGAGTCCGGTATGCGGAGCCGTTACCCTCATTTATTTCCCGACTCAGGTACTTCTTTCTTCTATCCGTTCGAGGATGAACGGTTGTCTTAGAGGTGGAGAATGTGACGATCCAAAGGGTCATCACCTATTTTATTACCTATTCCGTACTTCCGAGGCCTTGAAAAACCTCATTCGTAGTTGCCTCGATTTGCGTGCACAGTCCAGGCGTGAAGCCGGACAACTTAAATATGAAATTTTGTGAAATATGCTAAGATTTAATATTAAAATGAATAAATTTGACTACGGTCAACATTTTGGGTAAACGGACCCGGACCCGTGATTTGACAGTGCCGGACGGTCCGTAGGAAAATATGGGACTTGGGCGTATGCCCGGAATCGAATTCCGAGGTCCCAAGCCCGAGAAATGAATTTTTGAGTAAAATTGTTTTCTGAAAATATTTAAGGAAATTGAAAATGAAATCTGATTAGAAAGTGATGGTATCGGGCCCGTATTTTGGTTCTGGCGCTCGGTACAGGTCTTATATATGGTTTAAGTCCTTTCTGTAAAGTTTGGTTGGAAACGGATTTCGTTTGACGTGTTTCAGACTTAAAATGGAAATTTTGATGTTTTATGAAATTTGATAGAATTCATGGATTTTGAGGCCTAATTCGATGTATATGATGTTGTTTGGAGATTCGATCTCACAGATAAGTTCGTAGGATGTTGTGGGAGTTATCTGTGAAATTTGGTATCATTCCGAGTTGTATAGGTCAGTTAGGCACGTTGTTAGCGAAGTTTAGAAACTTTAAAATTTCTAAGTTGGGTTCTTGAGGTTCGGGGGTCTGATTTCTAGTTTTAGCGTTGTTTTGAGTGTTCTGAAGGCTCGAGCGAGTCCGTAATATGATTTGGGACTCGTTGGTATATTTGGACTAGGGCTCGGGTGGGCCCAGGTGCCTTTCGGGCACCTAACGGGGCTAAAAACCACCAAACAAGGCTGCTGGTGCACCTGCTCTGGTGTGACCGCAGGTGTGGTTGCCCAGCATCGCAGGCGCGAGACCGCAGGTGCGGTCCCAGGCATCGCAGGTGCGATCACCAGTGGCCTGGCCAGCCACCGCAGGTGCGGTCTCCACTTCGCAGGTGCGATCCTAGACCCCCTAGCCAATTCCGCAGGTGCGAGATTCTTCTCGCAAGTGCGAGACCGCAGGTGCGGTACCCAGAGCCGCAGGTGCGAGTTCACTGTTCGGGCAATGAGTTTTAAAATTGGGTTTTAAACCCATTTTTCTCATTTTCCATCTTCTTCCTTAGGCGATTTCCTCCCTTTTAAGAGCTATCAACCAGGTCTCATAAGGTAAGTGAATTCCACCTGGAAATTTGTTTCATGCATGCATCCTAGCCTAATTAACTACATAAACTAGTGCAAAAATTGAAGAAATTGGGTAGTGATCAAGAATCCGAGCGAGCGGGCCCGGGGTCGAAGTTTGATAATTTTTGAAGAATGCTAGGAAATGGATAATTAGGCCATGTAGTTGAATCATTGAATCCTTATTGATATACTTGAGTTGATTATGTCTATATAATACCATTCCGGGGTCGAATTCTAAAGGAAACGCGGTGTTAGAGGGTTGATTGCTATAGTTTGGCCCCGAGGTAAGTGTTTGGTCTAACCTTAGCTTGACGGAATAGGAGTTGAGTATAATTTTCTACTTGCTAATTTTCAAATACCATGTATAGGCATGGTGACGAGTATCTATACATTGGTGTCTAGCATGACCGTGAGTCCTTATATTGCGAATATTCTGATTTTGTGGTAATTTCCATGCTTAATTGATGATTTCTCTATGTTGTGAAGAGTATGTGAAGGGAATGGTGATCTTTAAACTCTGTTGGAGCATTGGCTCAGATTGTAATACGAATGATGAAGATATATGAGATAGTTGTATCCTTTGGAGCATTGGCTCAGATTGTAATACGAATGATGAAGATATATGAGATAGTTGTATCCTTTGGAGCATTGGCTCAGATTGTAATACAAATGATAAAGGTATATGAGAGAATTGTTTCCTTCTGAGCATTGGCTCAGATGGTAATACGAATGATGAAGGTATATGAGATAATTGTACCCTTTGGAGCATTGGCTCAGATTGTAATACAAATGATAAAGGTATATGAGAGAATTGTTTCCTTCTGAGCATTGGCTCAGATGGTAATACGAATGATGAAGGTATATGAGATAATTGTACCCTTTGGAGCATTGGCTCAAGTAATAGACTAAATTATGAAATGAAGTGAAAGAAAGAGAAAGAGCTACTAAAATATACCCTTGTCGGGTCATTGTTGCTTTGATATTGTCTCCCTTATTGGGATGTTGAGATTACTGTTATTGTTCCCTTATCGGGATTTAATTGTTTAATTGATGTTCCCTTGCCGGGATTTAATTATTCAATTGATGTTCCCTTGCCGGGATTTCTATTTTTACTCTGTTTATTTCCTTGCCCTTGTTTGTGATTGCTGTTTGGGTGAGGAAGAGTGTTAATGCACGAAGAGTGATGCCGTGCCATGTTTTACATTGATTATGCACGAGGGGACATTTTGTGCCATGTTTATATTTATTATGCACGAGGGTACATTCCGTGCCATGTTTATATTGTTATCATGCATGAGGGGACATTTTGTGCCATGTTTTACATTGATTATGCACGAGGGGACATTTCGTGCCATGTTTATATTGTTATCATGCATGAGGGGACATTTTGTGCCATGTTTTACATTGATTATGCACGAGGGGACATTTCGTGCCATGTTTATATTGTTATTATGCACGAGAGGAAATTATGTGCCATGTTTTACATTGATTATGCACGAGGGGACATTCTGTGCGATGTTTATATTGTTATTATGCACGAGGGGACATTCCGTGCCATGTTTTACATTGATTATGCACGAGGGGACATTCCGTGCCGTGTTTATATTGATTATGCACGAGGGGATATTTTGTGCCGTCTTTTACATTGTTATTATGCATGATAGGACATGTCGTGCCGCATCCTTCACTGTTTAATCTGTGTTGTCATTTCCTGTTATAATTTTCAGATATTTCAGACTGTTGCTTCGTTTCTGTCATTTCAGTATTTGCTATCTCTTACCCCCAACATGTTTTCCCTGTAATTGTATTCTTGTTTAGTTTCTGCTATAATATTGAACTGCACAGGTACACTTTGTTGTCGTGTCTTAGCCTCGTCACTACTTCGCCGTGGTTAGGCTCGGCACTTACTCAGTACATGGGGTCGGTTGTACTGATACTACACCTGCGCTTCTTTATGTTGTGCAGATTACGCAGCCGGATCCGGAGGACATCATTAGTGGGAGTGTCTTCCAGCTTATCATAGAGGCTTCAAGGTATAACCGCTGGCGTTCGTGGGCCTTGACGTCTCTTCCATCCCTTTTGTCTTTGATTATGTCTTGTTTTTCCTCTAGCTTCAGAGGCAGACATGTATTTCCTTCCAGACTTGTATTTAGCACTCTTATAGACAGTTCGTGATTTTGTAACTCCAGGTTTTGGGAAAATTTACGCGTTGTTGTATCATGTTGTCCTTATTTAGCTTGAAACCATATTATTTCCATTGTTAATTTGAACCGTTTAGTTTATCCTATTAAATTTATGTTGATATGCTAGTTTATCTATACACGTTGGCTTGTCTAGCGGGTTCTACGTTAGACGCCATCACGGCCCGATTCTGGGATTTCGGGGCGTGACATGCACGCCGCAACAGGAGCAATAAGGGTGATATATTTAGGGAGGAGCAATAAGGGAGGAAAGGTGGGAGCGGGTTGCACGCTGCAACAAGGAGCGATAAGGGAGGATATTTAGATTTTTTTTTACTGATTTTCAAAGAAAATAAAGATTTCAAAAGCTAAATGTTTATTTTTACTATTTTGTTATTTTTGAAAAACAAAGATTTGAAACTTTAAATTTTATATTACTATTTTCATATCTTGGGCACTACTTTTATTCAAAGATAAAGTTTGAAAACTTGGAAATTATTGAGGATTGGTTATAGCTGAGGCCTGAAAGAGGCGATTGTGTTATTTTATTATTGTTGCAGTACATGAATTGATGTGTTTAGATTTCCTTCCTGTTTTATAATTATTGTCTCAGATATAATTTTTTGTACGTGTAGAATTGTTTTATTGTGTTATCGTATATATATTAATATCACAGGTTTATTGTTAAAGCCCCTCCTTAGCCTCGTCACTACTTCACCGAGGTAAGGCTGGCACTTACTCAGTACATGGGGTCGGTTGTACTGATACTACACTATGTGCTCTTTTGAACAGATCCAGGTACTTCAATAGTAGATGATTCCAGGACGACCACCTGATTCGTTTGGAGACACGAGGTACATCTGCCGGCGTTCGCAGATTCCGAGAGTCTTCTCCTATTATTATTTACACTGTTTTATTATATTCAGAACAGTTACACTATTTCTTTCGGCCATTATTTGTAGTATTCTTTAGTAGTTCGTGGATTGTGACACCAGACCTTGGGTAGTCTTAGAGTTGTTTACATAATTAGTTCGTGATCCGTTTTATTTAAATGGTCATTCTTATCATTTTATTTATTTCTGTTGGGAATTGTTTCAATTAGGCGCAATTGAAATTTATTTATTTATGCTCACGTAATCAATCAAGGAAATTAGTTAATCGACTTCTACCATTGGCTTGCCTAGCAAGTGTGGTGTTAGGCGCCATCACGATCCCTGAGGTTGGAAATTTGGGTCTTGACACCTTCTTTATTTTATCTCTGTCCAGACATAGTAGACCAGTTCTGTGAATAGGAATATTAGTATTTCACCTCTAGCGTTGCTGGCAATTTTTCATTTTATCCATTCAATCTCCTCTTCCGAGCTACCAGTGTGATGTTTTTCTTCTGGAGTAATCACAAAAAAACAACATATGTCACGACCCAAAATTCCTAAGGTCGTGATGGCGCCGGACATCAATGTCAGGCAAGCCAAATCATTAATTAATTGAAATAAACTTTCGGTTTTAACATTTATTAAAAAAACATTTTTCTTTCACTTTATTACATATTAACCAAATAAAAATCTGTTAAGTAGAACAATGGTTTAAATATTACACTTAAGCAAATATATCCCAACAAATCCCAGAACTCGGTGTCACAACTACATGAGCAATTTCTAAGAATTTATACAATTATCACAAAGCCTGTCCGAAATACAAATTGGACAAGGAAATCTAAAATAAAAATGAATATAGTAAGAGGGAGACTCTGTCAGCTGCGGATCGCCTCCGGATGATGCAGCTCGCCTAAGTCTCCGAATCCTCCACATTGCTATGAAAGTACATGTGCAATAAAATGCACAACAAATATAGCATGAGTACAAAAATAATGTGTACTCAGTAAGTCGCCCGCCTAACCTCAGAGAGGTAGTGACGAGAGGTCAAATTAGACCCTTACTAAAGGTCAATTTAGAATATTTAAGTGTGACACTAAGCATGATTATCATAGGCAATTTATTAAATCAGGAATAAATATTTTCAACTCCGTTCACGTTTAACACTTTATATCTTCGTCATATTAATAACAAAATCAACATGGGTGATTTAATCAAATAACATTAAATCGACGGGAAGGAACAACTTCTTTCAAAATCTTCTTAATAACTTTAAATCTCTGTCATTTCAATGGATAACTTAATATTTCAGGCTAGTAATCAGGCAAAATCATAGCAGCTACGCAGTAAATATCATGCGCAAGCAATGCCGAGGGTCGAACGGCGAGGACCAACAATAATAAACTGTGCACTGCCGAAGGGTCGAACGGCTCGAACCATAGATGCATCTATCTTCCCTGCTCACGAATCGATCATGCGACGCGGTTATACATACAAATAGTAAGGATATCCTGCTCGCGAATCATACCTGCGACTCAGGTGCTCATATGTACACATATCCACATAATAAATCCATATTTTTATCAAGAAAGCAGTTTTTCTCAGGAAAGTGGTGAAATTCTTCTTATGGGAACATGAAATATAGTTTTTAAATCTTTGTTTTGAAACTCATTTGCCATGTTTAATGATATTCCATAATACAACCCTACCAGGTATATAATTATCCACGGAGGAATCAATTCTCTTTCTAAATGATTAAGAAAATGAACCCTATTCTTCTTTAGATATTCAATTACGATTTCGATTATATTAGCCGTTTAATATTACATGCAGGATCGCATGTATAACTAAGGTATGCTAGTGGGTCCTAGACTACCCGGATATGGCATAATAGTGGCTACGCATGGACTCCCATCACCTCGTGCATACGTAGCCCCCGAAGATAATAGCATATACTTAATTAATTCACCTAGGGGGATAATTCCCCCTCACAAAGTTAGAAAGGAGACTTACCTCGCTCCAAAATTTCCATAACCGGCCTCCAAGCCCTTCCGATGACTCCAAACGGTTGCACAACGTCCCAAAACTATCCAAACAACGACAACCCAATGAAAATATACTCTAATATTTGCAACCAGTTCACAAATTATACAATTTCCCAACCCCGCTTAGTGAAATGACCAAAATGCCCTCGGGCCCACGTGTCAGGAATCCGAAATTTCTCGAAGATATATTCTACACATAGCCTTACTAACTAAAATATACAATTTACTCAAATATTCATGCTCAATTCGTGGCTAAGAATCCAAATTTCCATTTTCTAGGTTTATTCAATATTTCCCAAATTCCTACCAATTTCCATGCCTAATATATGCATATAATCTTTTATTTAACTTAGAGGCGTGAAGGAGTTACTTACCTTGACATTGCATGACGGAATCCTCTCTTGAAGCTCTCCAAAAATTGCCTAAGCTATGAGAAAAATGATAAAATGAACCAATCTAAGCCAATTTTCGCACCTGCGGTCCAGCCCGCGCACCTGCGCTTCCGCAAGTGCGCCCAAGAGCCCGCACCTGCGGCTTCCTTCTCCTCCAGCCAGATCCGCACCTGCGACCCAATGCCCGCATCTGCGCCTTTGCAGGTGCAGAAATTCCATCGCAACTGCATCCCAGCCAAGCCTGCCCATTCTCGCACCTGCGGCGCCAAAGCCGCACTTGCGGCCAAATCCTCGCAGGTGCGGATCACACCAGATGACAGCAACCTTCAGCTTTCTTCAACTTCAAATATTGATCCGTTAACCACCCGGAATCCACCCGAGGCCCCCGGGACCCCGTCCAATTATACCAACTTGTTCCAAAACATAATGCGGACTTGCTCGAGGCCTTAAATCACATAAAAAAACATCGAAACCACGAATCGTACCCTAATCCCAACTTTATGAACTTATAATTTTCCAACTCCTGCATCCGATGCCGAAACCTATCAAATCACGTCCGATTGACCTCAAATTTTGCGCACAAGTCATATTCAACATTACGGACCTGCTCCAACTTCCAAATCGTATTCCGACCTTGATATCAAAACTTCCACTTCCGGTCTGATTTCTCAAAAACCTTCAAATTTCTATCTTTAGCCAAATGACTTCAAAAATGACCTACGGACATCCAAATTCACTTCCGATCGCGCTCCCAACTCCAGAATAACCTCACGAACCTATCCCCCAGACTCGGAATCCCAAACTGACATAAAAACCTCTGAAATGCACTTCAAGCCCAAATTTATGAAGTTCTTCAAAAATGCTGACTTCCATAATATACGCCGAAATGCTCCCGGGTTATCCAAAACCCGATACGGACATACGCCCAAGTCCGAAATCATGAACCCGCTGGAACCTTCAAATCCTGATTCGGAGGTCGTTTACTCAATATTCTAATCTTAATTGATTCTTCCAACTTAAGGGTTCTGAAATGAGAATTTTCTTTCCAAATCAACTCTAACTTTCCGAAATTCAATGTCACGACCCAAAATCCATAGGTCGTGATGGCGCCGGACACCACTGTCAGGCAAGCCAAATCCTTGATTAGTTGAAATACATTCATGTTTTAGCATGTTCGAAACCGTTACCTTTTCTTACATTTCATAATCAAATAAGTAATTTTTCGTAAATTAAATATGACGGAAAATAAAGTTCTTGTTATTTAAAAACAGTGATCTAAGAGTTCATTTAAGCAATTATATCCCAATACATATCCCAAAACCCGGTGTCACAAGTACACGAGCAATTTCTAAGAATTTACACAATCATTACAAAGACTGTCCGAAATACAACTTGACAAGGAAATTTAAAATAAAAATAAATACAGTACAAGGAGACTTTGTCATCTGCGGATCGCCTCAGGATGATGCAGCTCGCCTAAGTCTCCGAATCCTCCCCATTGCTGTGAAAGTACCTGTGCAATAAAATGCACAGCAAGTGCAGCATGAGTACAAAAACAACGTGTACTCAGTAAGTCGCCCGCCAAACCTCGGAGAGCTAGTGATGAGAGGTCAGATTAGACACTTACTAAAGGTCAATTTAGAATATTTAAGTATGACACTAAGCATGATTATCATAGGCAATTCATTAAAATCAGGAATAGATATTTTCGACCCCGTTCCCGTTTAACACTTTATATTTTTGTCATATTAATAACAATTGTTCAACATGGTGATTTAATAAAATGACAATTTATCGATAGGAAGGAACAACTTCTTCCGAAATATTTTTAATAACTTCAAATCTCTGTCATTTCAATTGACAACTTAATACTTCCGTCCAGTAATCAGGCAAACTCATAGCAACTACGCAGTAAATAGCATACGCAAGCAACGCCGAGGGTCATTCGGCCCGAACCAACATAAACATAAAATGTGCATTGCCGAGGGTCTAATGATCACGCTCAACTATGTCTTGTAGAAGACTAAGCGGGCGCTGCAAATATAATCCGGGTATTACGCCCAGAGTCGATCCCACAGAGAATTTACGTATCAATTAAGTCTTTAAAATACTAAACTATTACTTAATCAATTTTCTCAAGACTTTTGAATATCAAGTGGTGATGTTTACTAAATCTAATAACAAAATAATAAACTAGCAATTAACTAACAATATAGTGTAAACAATGATAATAAAGATCTAAGGTTATGGTTTCCCCCGTTGGTGAATTCTTCCTCGGATATTTCTTATAGTTTAATTAATCGTCTCTATCAATCATGAACACTCTATCTACCATAAATCTCTCTCAAGTAATTATGATAATTTACTAGACGCACTCTCTCAAGTTACGCTAGCTAGATTGCATTACAGTTCACTTTAGATTGCACCCGAGGTATCGTTATCTCTAATCCAACCTCTAAACCCTCGGTTATGACTTTCGTCTATACTCCGGGAGTGGTGTTGTTCAAACAACTACCTAAATATGCACTCTCTCTCAAGTAGATACATAATAAATAGGCACAGCTAATTGAGGGCCCTTTCAATCAACTACAACAAGAACGTAGTTGAACAAATAGAGAATAATCAACAAAAATATATTAATATCGCAATAAATTCATCCCCAGCGGGTTCTACCAAAACCCTAGATTAAATAAGTTAGCTAGACATGTTCATAAGAATCAAACTCAAAATAAATTGCATAATTGAATTACAAAGTAATGAATAAAAGATGTAGAAATCAATATTTTGTCACTTCAATGGTTTCTTCTCTTCGAATCCTTCGTCTGCCTTCCAATCCTTGTTAAGTTGTATTTTTGGAGTCTATTTATATGTTTAGGACAAACCCTAAACGTGTAGGAGACTTCTACTCCAACCGAGAAACACTTAAACTTGTCAAAACTCGGAATTGACCGAAACAGGGGCCTGGCGTTTGGGCCTTAACGCCTGGATAATGCCAGGCTAGGGCTGGCGTTTGGACTCCAACGCCTGGCTAACGCCAGGCTAGAGCTGGCGTTTGGACTCCAACGCCTGGCTAACGCCAGGCTAGGGCTGGCGTTTGAACTCTAACGCCTGGTTAACGCCAGGTGCACTCCTCCTCGCCTCCTGAGCGTATTTTCGATGTATTTGCATCCATTTAG